>CM040817.1:20181701-20188668 GCA_022828995.1 Vimba vimba | reverse complement strand
TAGACAGAGAGTGTATGAAAGCCTGCAAAGTCTGACCATAAAATGTTTTACAAAAATAGCACACAGTGTTCAGCTCACCAACAACACACAGAAGATCTCTGCATGAAGCCCTCAGCACCTCACAACAGAAACACACACACACACACACACACACACACACACACACACACACACACATGTAGTGTTTTCATGTTTTATGGGGACTTTCCATAGACATAATGATTTTTATACTGTACAAACTGTATATTCTATTCCCTTACACTAACCCTACCCCTAAACCTACCCATCACAGAAAACATTCTGCAATTTCACATTTTCGAAAAAACATCACTTTTTTGATTTATAAGCCGTTTTCCTCATGGGGACCAAAAAATGTCCCCACACGAACAAGGATTTCGGATATTGCCATCCTTGTGGGAACATTTTGTCCCCACAACGTGATGATTACCAACTCACACACACACACACACACACACACACAACAGAAGCACACACAAAAAAATATCCAATCAAATGAAAGAAACAAAAATAATGCTAATAATATTATTATAATACAAATAACCAATACAATCTTATAACTGACAGATATAGTTGAAGTCGCTAGTTATATATCCAACTCACGGATAGTATCAAAACATGAAAAACAACAACAATAAATATCATACAGTCTTGTCAAAACCACATAAATCCAATCATAAGCTCAATCCTAATAAATAAAAGAACGAAATCAAGGCCCAGTCATCCTCTGAGCAATGCTCGGCAGAGATCGAACGCAACACAAATGAAAACTTACAAAATAAACGTGAACAAACAAACGTAAGTCAGCAATTCCTCAAACACACTCGATACTGAAACAGGGCAGAGATCCCGAACACCTTAAGGAGAGACTAAATTATTAAAAGAATGAACAAATGTTCTGATCGGAAGAGACGCGTCTCGACAGGAACGAAAACAGGCTCTTTATGGGCATTATAGGCTCTTTCAATGAACCCAGATTATATAAAATCTAAACATGTGGGCAGAGCATCCAGTCACAATACTGTATATACAGTGTATTTGTGCGCATACATGTACGTGTGACAAACTCCTGCAACTCCACTACACACTGAACAAGCAGAAGACACAAGATAGTGTTTTACATTTTTCACATCTGTGTGTAGTTTGGTGTGTATGTGACTTATCTGTTGTTTGTGTGTAGAGTTACTACGCAAAAACACATTTCTTGGAAGAGTTAAAATAGTTTTGAATGAACTTTTTGCAGGAGATGTCTGATGCTGTGACTTTAAAATTGTGATTTTTCTCTTCAGTGATTCTGCTTCTTCTTCTGATTTTTAATGGCGGTTGGCAATCAACTTTTTAATGTGCATTACCGCCACCTTCTGAAATGGAGTGTGGATCAAAATAGCCTACTTTACTCACTACTAATTAAATTAATAAATACATAAATATCTAATAAAATTATTAATATTAATACATTATCATTCACATCATTATTAATATAATTTTATTAACAATTAAACTCATATCCTTCTAATGATCCCAGTTTTTTCCAAAAAATGAAATATTGCTCTATACCCAACATGCCCTGAATTCAATTGTAATTTCCTTCATTTCAAATCTAATTTTTTCTTTACTTATCCTATCTTTCAGAATCCTCCTTTCCTGCTTAACTACGACAATTAATAATTACAAGTTCTAATGTTCCACAACTATTACACTGCTCACACAACCCAGTTTCATGTTTCCCTATTATTTTAAGTGTACTATTTAATCCAGTATGCCCAAATCTCATTCTCAAAATAATGTCCTCTTCCTTTTTATTTCTATTATTTTCTTTCATTCCTCCACCTTCTTCTGGATACTGTAGTAGAACATTCTGGCTTTTGTTTCCATATTCCACTCCTCCGGACACTTCTTTTTCATTTCTGCTTTGATTATGCTTTTAACGTCCGCCTTACTATAACTTACTGCCACTTATCTACCTCTGTTTTTGTTTTGTTTGTTTTTTGCATTTTTTGCATATTTATCTGCCAATTCATTTCCGACTCCTCCTATATGGGCTGGAATCCAGATAAATGTCTCTATTACTTTATTGATCCTGTAAACAGTTTGGGCTATTTCCAACATAATGTCCTGTCTTGCTTCTGACTACATGTTCTTGGTTAGAGCACATCTTGAATCTGGCCCTATTAACAGTTTGTTTGGCTCACTATTTTCTACCCACTCAAGGGCTAAAAGAATGGCCAACATTTCTTCTGTAAACACTGACAATTTATCATTAACTCTTTTATTTAACATATTTATTTCTGGTATAATGAACGCAGCTCCTGCTCTATTATCATCTGTTTTTGATGCATCAGGATATATCTTAATAAACATAGAATAATTTTCCTCTAAATATCCACTAACCTGAATCCTGTCAACTCTCTTTTTTCCACTCTAAAATATGCAAATCTACCCCTAATTCCCCTAATAGCCAAGGTGGGACACTGGATAATGGCACAGTGGGGCTTAACTGTATATCTCCTATCCCTATCTTATTGACTGAATCTCCTATTGTCCAACCAAAACTCTTAATCTGTCGTCTTTCCTTTTCTTGACAAGGTTGTAACACCTTCTGAGTCGGGTGATTTTCCTTATGCCCTTTTAAATTTACCCAATCCGTTAATGCTATCTGATTTCTTCTAATATCCAATGGCATTTTTATTCATTTCTACTTGTAATGCTGCTACTGGTGTTGTTTTAAGAGCACCACAACAGAGTCTCAATGCCTGATATTGAATTACATCCAACTTTTTTAGTAATGTTCTCGAAGCAGACTGATAAATTATACATCCATAATCAAGAACTGCCCTAATTAATCCAATATATGAGATCCTACTTGCTCCCCACTCTCTACCTCTCAAACATCTTACTACATTTAGTATTCTTTACATTTTTCAACAACATTCTCGATATGTATTTTCCACTTAAGTTTTTTGTCAAACCATATCCCAAGATACTTAAAACAGTCTAAATTTCTTTCATAAAGTTTAAGTTGAATCTGTTCTTGAACTGACTACTTTGACTACTTTGGTCTTTGCCACTGAAAACCTAAAACCCCATTCCATTCCCCAACACTACTTTCCCTATTGCCTCTTGCATTTTCCTCACTATATATTCTATATGTCTTCCTTTTTCCCACATAACGCCGTCATCTGCAAATAATGCAACACTTATAGATCTATCAACTTCACTAAACACTTCATTCATCATGACTGAAAACAAAACTGGACTAACAACACTCCCTTGAGGAGCTCCATTTTCCACTCAATACTTTGTACTAAATTCTTTCCCTATTCTTATTGCGATCCACCTATCCGTTAAAAAGTTTTTAATCCAACTATACATTCTCCCTCTTATTCCCATCTAAAAAATCTTAATCATTAGTCCTTGTTTCCACAGCATATCGTACGCCTTCTCTACATCAAAAAATACAGATATTATACTTCTTTATTAATTTGAGCTTTTCTAATCTCACTCTCTAAACATATAGCCGGATCTATTGTGCTTCGTCCCTTTCTAAATCCGCTCTGGTAATCCTTTATTAGTTCCTTTGACTCTAAATAATACTTTAATCTTTCATTTATAATTTTTTTCCATAATTTTCCTTATATGTGAAGTCAAAGCAATCGGTCTATAACTTTCAGCCAAACTCGGATCCTTACCTGGTTTACATATGGGGACAATAATTGATTCTTTCCACTGTTTTGGCAAACACCCCACTTCCCAAACCTTGTTATATATTTGTAATAATATTTCTTTACTCTTATCATTAATTTTTTTTTTTTATCAGACAATAACTTATTTGATCATTCCCTGGTGTTGATTTTCATATAACATTATTCATTTCGCCTAATGTAAACATCATATTTATGGCACTTTCACTGTGTCCCTATTATCATGTATTGCTTCTACATTTTCTCTTATTGTTTTCTCCCTCTGTGTCTTTTCCTCGTTACTCAAATTACCATTACTATGTATTTTAACAAATGTCCTTGCCAGAAACTCTTCAGCTTTACCTTTGCTCTCTATTATTACTTTCTCTCCATCTTTCATTATAGGATAATCATAACCATTTTTTTTTATTGCCTGACATTCTCTTCATCATACCCCATACTCGATCTAATGATGTACTTCTTCCTAAAGATTCACAATACTTCCCCAAAAATTATTTTTAGCTCTCTTTATTGTTTTCCTTACTACAGCCTGCTTCCTTTTATATTCAATTAAATTCTGAAAGTTATGTGTTTTTTTCAAGACTTTAAATGTCTTATTTCTCTCTTTAATTACCGTTGTGCATTCTTGCGTCCACCAAGGAACTATTTTCTTTCTATTACTACCACCTCTTTTTGGTATCGACTCTTTTGCTGCTCCTAAAATAATACTAATTATTTCTTCATTGAGATCTTCAATTCCCTGATTTATACTAACCTCCTTTCATTTTCCTTCAGTTAATATTCTAAACTTGCTCCAATCTGCTTCCTCAAATGTCCACCTTCTTACTCTCTCTTTCTTTTGCATGTCCCTTTCTATTCCAATTTCTGTAAATATAGGATAATGATCACTCCCTATAGTGCTTTCCTTAATTACTTCCCAACTACTTATCCCTACCAGAGACTGAGACACCAAAGTTAGATCTATTGGGGTTTCTGTACCCTTATTTAAATTTACCCTTGTACCGGATCCATCATTTAGACAAACTAATTCCTTTTCATCTATTATCTCTTCTAAAATCTTCTTTTTCACCCCACACCTTAATATGTGCATTAAAATCCCCACACCAAATAATGTTACCTCTCCACTTTTCCACTTTTATTGATTCTAGTTTTACTCTCTCTAGCTTTTTCCATGGGTTATAGAAGTTAATCACTTTAATTCTTTCTTTCTTGTTCCATATTTCAATAACTATTGCCTCTAATTCTTGTGTTGTATCTAATCGCCTATATATTATACCTTCTTTAATAAATATTGCACATCCTCCTCCATGTCCATTTCTTCTATCTTCACTTATGGTATTATATCCTTTAATAATTAAATCCAGATTAGGTTTGAGCCATGTTTCCTGAATGCATATGATATCCGGTTTCTTTTCTAATTTATCAATATACCCCTTAAACTCATGTCCATTTGCTAACAAACTTCTAGCATTCCATTGAATTAAGATGTATTGCTGTATCTGCGTTCCCTTCTCCATGGTCATGTATCTTTTAGCATGTATCTTTTCCCATGACAAATCTTTCATGTTTAGGAGTTTAGCTGCTGCCTGAACTATGATTTTAATCTTCTCCGTTTTTGTTTTTGCTTGTTCTGAACAGTTGATGACATATGCTAAGAAAAGCACTATCCTATCCATTGATATTCCTGTATTTTCTTGGCCTGGACCCATTTCTGCTTCAGTCGTATTTTGATTAACTTCATCTTTTCCTCTTTCATTGCTACATATTTTCACAGCCTCTGCAAATGTTACTTTCTGATTTGATTTTACTTGCTGAACCTCTACTCTCTTTTTCCTGACTTCACATCCCCCATACGCTGCTGTGTGGTTCCCTCCACAGTTACAACACTTAATTGTAACATTGCTCTCACTTTCTCCATATGCATGTTCACCTCCACATCTTCCGCATCTCCTGTTGTTTCCCTTTACAAACATTTGCAGTATGTCCATATCGCTGACATTTGTAACATCTTAATGGAGGAGGTACATATTCTCTGACATTAAAGCTCATAAGCCTACCATCACGTTCATATGAAGCACCTCATCTTTAAACTGTAGCAGCACTGACTCACTATCGGTTTTTCCCCATTCCTGAAAGCCTGTATTCGTCTAATTTCTGTTATCATTTCTCCTTTCATCACTTTTCTTAGTTCTTCCAGATTCTCTTCTATGATAATTCCTGTTATCACTCCCTTAGCTCCTCTCTTCTCACCAATTATTCTTTTTTCCACTATTTCTTTTTTACACACTGATTGCGGTTTCATAGTTTTATTTTTCTGCTCAGCATTTTTGCATTTCACCAATAGACTCCCATCACGCAACACCTTCGCCATTTCTATTTCCCATATTGCTTTCTTCAATCCAGTCGTCAGCGTGATCGGGCTACATGATAAACTTTTTCCTGCCTTCTCTGCCTTCTTCATCCTCTTCCAATGCTCTTTTATTTGTCAACTGATCATTTCTATTTTCTTTTCTCCCTCCTCCTTTCCTACATGTACTCCTTTCCCAACCCGTCTGCATATCTTCATCCTCTGAAAATCCACTATAACTTGCCATTCTGATCCAGTCACAAATCAGATTATGCCATGAACCCGCAAACAAAACAAACTAAAACAAATATTGCAATATCAAAAACCTTCCTCTTCAGCAATGCTGTTTTTCGTCCGACTCCGCTCGACTACACTTCCTGACTTCAGTGATTCTGCTTGTTAACATCAGGTGTCTTCAATAATGCTCAATCATAACTCAATTAATCACTTAATTATCTCATTGACTTTAACACTCTTCAGTGTTCATTTCACACTCATATTTTAACACTTTACACTCTTGAGTGTGGACTCATATACACTCCCAGGGGAGTTAATTTAACACTGGAGTTTTTGCTGTTTCAAAAAAATGAAGTCATAGTTTCAGAAATTGTGTACGCGATAAATAATAATAATAATAATAATAAAAAAAATTATTACTAGAACAAGTGTACACTTTAATTTAGTTAGTTTTGTTTTATATTCAGTGTTGTATTTTAATTAAAGTCAATAGTGTTATGGCAGTGACTGAAGCAGAATGTGTTTCACTGTTTGACGCGAGTGGTGTGTGTCCTCTAATGTTGACACACACACACACACACACACACACACACACACACACACACACACACACACACACACACACACACACACACACACACACACACACACACACACACACACA